>OU342746.1:162501865-162523985 GCA_910589775.1 Avena eriantha | reverse complement strand
ATGTCTATTCTTTTCATGAACCACAGGTAGAGTCCACCAGTGTCATGGATATCTATTCTTCCCATGAACCACACATGGATCCACCAGTGTCATTGCCTATCTGTTATTTTCATGAATCGCAGCTAGAGTCATTGCATGTCTATTACTTCCATAAACCACATATGGATCCACCTAGTGTGATTGCATGTGTCTTCCTCTAAACAAACACATAAGGATCCACCAGTGTCATTGGATGTGTGTTCTTCTCATGAACCACACCTAGTGTCGTCGCATGTGTGTTCTTCTAAACAAACCACATAAGGATCCACCAGTGTCATTGCCTGTCTGTTCTTTTCATGAACCACATAAGGATCCACAAGTGTCATTGCATGTCTGTTCTTTTCATGAATCACAGCTAGAGTCATTGTATGTCTTTTACTTCCATAAACCACATATGGATCGACCTAGTGTGATTGCATGTCTGTTCCTCGAAACAAACCACATAAGGATCCACCAGTGTCATTGCGTGTCTGTTCTTTTCATGAACCACACCAAGTGTCATTGCATGCGTGTTCTTCTAAACAAACCACATAAGGATCCACCAGTGGCATTGCATGTCTGTTCTTTTCATGAACCACACCCAGTGTCATTGCATGTGTGTTTTTCTAAACAAACCACATAAGTCATTGCATGTTTGCTCTTTTCATGAATCACACCCGGTGTCATTGAATGTCTGTTCTTTTCATGAACCACGGCTAGAGTCATTGCATGTCTGTTCTATTCATGAACCACACCTAGTTTCACTGCATGTCTATTCTTTTCATGAACCACATAAGGATCTACAAGTATCATTGCATGTTTGTTACTTCCATAAACCACATATGGATCCACCTAGTGTGATTGCATGTCTGTTCCTCTAAACAAACCACATAAGGATCCACTAGTGTCATTGCATGTGTGTTCTTCTAAACAAACCACATAAGGATCCACCAGTGGCATTGCCTGTCTATTCTTTTCATGAACCACACCCAGTTTCATTGCATGTGTGTTCTTCTAAACAAACCACATAAGTCATTGCATGTATGTTCTTTTCATGAACCACACCCGGTGTCATTGAATGTCTGTTCTTTTCATGAACCACGACTAGAGTCATTGCATGTCTGTTCTATTCATGAACCACACCCAGTTTCACTGCATGTCTATTCTTTTCATGAACCACATAAGGATCTACAAGTGTCATTGCATGTCTGTTACTTCCATAAACCACATATGGATCCACCTAGTGTGATTGCATGTCTGTTCTTCTAAACAAGACACATAAGGATCCACTAGTGTCATTGGATGTGTGTTCTTCTCATGAACCACACCAGTGTCCTTGCATGTGTGTACTTCTAAACAAACCACATAAGGATCCACAAGTGTCATTGCATGTCTGTTCTTTTCATGAACCACATAAGGATCCACCAGTGTCATTGCATGTCTGTTCTTTTCATGAATCACAGCTAGAGTCATTGCATGTCTTTTACTTCCATAAACCACATATGGATCCACCTAGTGTGATTGCATGTCTGTTCCTCTAAACAAACCACATAAGGATCCACCTGTGTCATTGCGTGTCTGTTCTTTTCATGAACCACAACCAGTGTCATTGCATGTGTGTTCTTCTAAACAAACCACATAAGTCATTGCATGTCTTTTCTTTTCATGAAGCACACCCCGTGTCATTGCATGTCTGTTCTTTTCATGAACCACGGCTAGAGTCCACCAGTGTCATTGGATGTCTGTTCGTCCCATGAACCACACATGGATCCACCGGTGTCATTGCATGTCTGTTCTTTTCATCGATCACAGCTAGAGTCATTGCATGTATGTTACTTCCATAAACCACATATGGATCCACCTAGTGTGATTGCATGTTTGTTCCTCTAAACACACCACATAAGGATCCACCAGTGTCATTGGATGTGTGTTCTTCTCATGAACCACACTCGGTGTCATTGCATGTCTGTTCTTTTCATGAACCATATCTAGAGTCATTGCATGTCTGTTCCTCTAAACAAACCACATAAGGATCCACCAGTGTCATTGCATGTCTGTTTATTTCATGAGCCACACCCAGTGTCATTGCATGCGTGTTATTTTCATTAACCATAGCTACAGTCATTGCATGTATGTTCTTTTCATGAACCACACATAAGGATCCACCGATGTCATTGCATGTCTGTTCTTTTCATGAACCACACCCGGTGTCATTGCATGTGTGTTCTCCTGAAAAACCACATATGGATCCACCAGTGTCATTGGATGTCTGTTCTTTTCATGAACCACATCTAGAGTCCACTAGTGTCATTGGAGCTCTGTTCTTCCCATGAACCACACATGGATCCACTAGTGTCATTGCATGTCTGTTTTTTTCATGAATCACAGCTAGAGTCATTGCATGTCTGTTACTTCCATAAACCACATATGGATCCACCTAGTGTGATTGCATGTGTCTTCCTCTAAACAAACCACATAAGGATCCACCAGTGTCATTGGATGTGTGTTCTTCTCATGAACCACACCCAGTGTCATTGCATGTGTGTTATTCTAAACAAACCACATAAGAATTCACAAGTGTCATTGCCTGTCTGTTCTTTTCATGAACCACATAAGGATCCACCAGTGTCATTGCATGTCTGTTCTTTTCATGAATCACAGCTAGAGTCATTGTATGTCTTTTACTTCCATAAACCACATATGGATCCACCTAGTGTGACTGCATGTATGTTCCTCGAAACAAACCACATAAGGATCCACCAGTGTCATGGCGTGTCTGTTCTTTTCATGAACCACACCAAGTGTCATTGCATGCGTGTTCTTCTAAACAAACCACATAAGGATCCACCAGTGGCATTGCCTGTCTGTTCTTTTCATGAACCACACCCAGTGTCATTGCATGTGTGTTCTTCTAAACAAACCACGTAAGTCATTGCATGTCTGCTCTTTTCATGAATCACACCCGGTGTCATTGAATGTCTGTTCTTTTCATGAACCACGGCTAGAGTCATTGCATGTATGTTCTATTCATGAACCACACCTAGTTTCACTGCATGTCTATTCTTTTCATGAACCACATAAGGATCTACAAGTATCATTGCATGTCTGTTACTTCCATAAACCACATATGGATCCATCCAGTGTGATTGCATGTCTGTTCCTCTAAACAAACCACATAAGGATCCACTAGTGTCATTGCATGTGTGTTCTTCTCATGAACCACACCCAGTGTCATTGCATGTGTGTTCTTCTAAACAAACCACATAAGGATCCACCAGTGTCATTGCATGTTTGTTCTTTACATGAACCACATAAGGATCCACCAGTGTCATTGCATGTCTGTTCTTTTCATGAATCACAGCTTGAGTCATTGCATGTCTTTTACTTCCATAAACCACATATGGATCCACCTAGTGTGATTGCATGTATGTTCCTCTAAAGAAACCACATAAGGATCCACCAGTGTCATTGCATGTCTGTTCTTTTCATGAACCACACCCACTGTCATTGCATGTGTGTTCTTCTAAACGAACCACATAAGGATCCACCAGTGTCATTGCATGTCTGTTCTTTTCATGAACCACACCCAGTGTCATTGCATGTGTGTTCTTCTAAACGAACCACATAAGGATCCACCAGTGTCATTGCCTGTCTGTTCTTTTCTTGAACCACATCTAGTGTCATTGCATGTGTGTTCTTCTAAACAAACCACATAAGTAATTGCATGTCTGTTCTTTTCATGAACCACACCCGGTGTCATTGCATGTCTGTTTTCTTTTCTGAACCACGGCTAGAGTCCACCAGTGTCATCCGATGTCTGTTCTTCCCATGAACCACACATGGATCCACCGGTGTCATTGCCTGTCTGTTCTTTTCATGGATCATAGCTAGTCATTGCATGTTTGTTACTTCCATAAACAACATATGGATCCACCTAGTGTGATTGCATGTCTGTTCCTCTAAACAAACCACATAAGGATCCAACAGTGTCATTGGATGTGTGTTCTTCTCATGAACCACACTCGGTGTCATTGCATGTCTGTTCTTTTCATGAACCATATCTAGAGTCATTGCATGTCTGTTCCTCTAAAAAAACCACATAAGGATCCCCTAGTGTCATTGCATGTCTGTTCTTTTCATCAGCCACACCCAGTGTCATTGCATGCATGTTCTTTTCATTAACCATAGCTACAGTCATTGCACGTATGTTCTTTTCATGAACCACACATAAGGATCCACCGATGTCATTGCATGTCTGTTCTTTTCATGAACCACACCCAGTGTCATGGCATGTGAGTTCTCCTGACAAACCACATATGGATCCACAAGTGTCATTGCGTGTCTGTTCTTTTCATGAACCACACCAAGTGTTATTGCATGCGTGTTCTTCTAAACAAACCACATAAGGATCCACCAGTGGCATTGCATGTCTGTTCTTTTCATGAACCACACCCAGTGTCATTGCATGTGTGTTTTTCTAAACAAACCACATAAGTCATTGCATGTTTGCTCTTTTCATGAATCACACCCGGTGTCATTGAATGTCTGTTCTTTTCATGAACCACGGCTAGAGTCATTGCATGTCTGTTCTATTCATGAACCACACCTAGTTTCACTGCATGTCTATTCTATTCATGAACCACATAAGGATCTACAAGTATCATTGCATGTTTGTTACTTCCATAAACCACATATGGATCCACCTAGTGTGATTGCATGTCTGTTCCTCTAAACAAACCACATAAGGATCCACTAGTGTCATTGCATGTGTGTTCTTCTAAACAAACCACATAAGGATCCACCAGTGGCATTGCCTGTCTATTCTTTTCATGAACCACACCCAGTTTCATTGCATGTGTGTTCTTCTAAACAAACCACATAAGTCATTGCATGTATGTTCTTTTCATGAACCACACCCGGTGTCATTGAATGTCTGTTCTTTTCATGAACCACGACTAGAGTCATTGCATGTCTGTTCTATTCATGAACCACACCCAGTTTCACTGCATGTCTATTCTTTTCATGAACCACATAAGGATCTACAAGTGTCATTGCATGTCTGTTACTTCCATAAACCACATATGGATCCACCTAGTGTGATTGCATGTCTGTTCTTCTAAACAAGACACATAAGGATCCACTAGTGTCATTGGATGTGTGTTCTTCTCATGAACCACACCAGTGTCCTTGCATGTGTGTACTTCTAAACAAACCACATAAGGATCCACAAGTGTCATTGCATGTCTGTTCTTTTCATGAACCACATAAGGATCCACCAGTGTCATTGCATGTCTGTTCTTTTCATGAATCACAGCTAGAGTCATTGCATGTCTTTTACTTCCATAAACCACATATGGATCCACCTAGTGTGATTGCATGTCTGTTCCTCTAAACAAACCACATAAGGATCCACCTGTGTCATTGCGTGTCTGTTCTTTTCATGAACCACAACCAGTGTCATTGCATGTGTGTTCTTCTAAACAAACCACATAAGTCATTGCATGTCTTTTCTTTTCATGAAGCACACCCCGTGTCATTGCATGTCTGTTCTTTTCATGAACCACGGCTAGAGTCCACCAGTGTCATTGGATGTCTGTTCTTCCCATGAACCACACATGGATCCACCGGTGTCATTGCATGTCTGTTCTTTTCATCGATCACAGCTAGAGTCATTGCATGTATGTTACTTCCATAAACCACATATGGATCCACCTAGTGTGATTGCATGTCTGTTCCTCTAAACACACCACATAAGGATCCACCAGTGTCATTGGATGTGTGTTCTTCTCATGAACCACACTCGGTGTCATTGCATGTCTGTTCTTTTCATGAACCATATCTAGAGTCATTGCATGTCTGTTCCTCTAAACAAACCACATAAGGATCCACCAGTGTCATTGCATGTCTGTTTATTTCATGAGCCACACCCAGTGTCATTGCATGCGTGTTATTTTCATTAACCATAGCTACAGTCATTGCATGTATGTTCTTTTCATGAACCACACATAAGGATCCACCGATGTCATTGCATGTCTGTTCTTTTCATGAACCACACCCGGTGTCATTGCATGTGTGTTCTCCTGAAAAACCACATATGGATCCACCAGTGTCATTGGATGTCTATTCTTTTCATGAACCACATCTAGAGTCCACTAGTGTCATTGGAGCTCTGTTCTTCCCATGAACCACACATGGATCCACTAGTGTCATTGCATGTCTGTTTTTTTCATGAATCACAGCTAGAGTCATTGCATGTCTGTTACTTCCATAAACCACATATGGATCCACCTAGTGTGATTGCATGTGTCTTCCTCTAAACAAACCACATAAGGATCCACCAGTGTCATTGGATGTGTGTTCTTCTCATGAACCACACCCAGTGTCATTGCATGTGTGTTATTCTAAACAAACCACATAAGAATTCACAAGTGTCATTGCCTGTCTGTTCTTTTCATGAACCACATAAGGATCCACCAGTGTCATTGCATGTCTGTTCTTTTCATGAATCACAGCTAGAGTCATTGTATGTCTTTTACTTCCATAAACCACATATGGATCCACCTAGTGTGACTGCATGTATGTTCCTCGAAACAAACCACATAAGGATCCACCAGTGTCATGGCGTGTCTGTTCTTTTCATGAACCACACCAAGTGTCATTGCATGCGTGTTCTTCTAAACAAACCACATAACGATCCACCAGTGGCATTGCCTGTCTGTTCTTTTCATGAACCACACCCAGTGTCATTGCATGTGTGTTCTTCTAAACAAACCACGTAAGTCATTGCATGTCTGCTCTTTTCATGAATCACACCCGGTGTCATTGAATGTCTGTTCTTTTCATGAACCACGGCTAGAGTCATTGCATGTATGTTCTATTCATGAACCACACCTAGTTTCACTGCATGTCTATTCTTTTCATGAACCACATAAGGATCTACAAGTATCATTGCATGTCTGTTACTTCCATAAACCACATATGGATCCATCCAGTGTGATTGCATGTCTGTTCCTCTAAACAAACCACATAAGGATCCACTAGTGTCATTGCATGTGTGTTCTTCTCATGAACCACACCCAGTGTCATTGCATGTGTGTTCTTCTAAACAAACCACATAAGGATCCACCAGTGTCATTGCATGTTTGTTCTTTACATGAACCACATAAGGATCCACCAGTGTCATTGCATGTCTGTTCTTTTCATGAATCACAGCTTGAGTCATTGCATGTCTTTTACTTCCATAAACCACATATGGATCCACCTAGCGTGATTGCATGTATGTTCCTCTAAAGAAACCACATAAGGATCCACCAGTGTCATTGCATGTCTGTTCTTTTCATGAACCACACCCACTGTCATTGCATGTGTGTTCTTCTAAACGAACCACATAAGGATCCACCAGTGTCATTGCATGTCTGTTCTTTTCATGAACCACACCCAGTGTCATTGCATGTGTGTTCTTCTAAACGAACCACATAAGGATCCACCAGTGTCATTGCCTGTCTGTTCTTTTCTTGAACCACATCTAGTGTCATTGCATGTGTGTTCTTCTAAACAAACCACATAAGTTATTGCATGTCTGTTCTTTTCATGAACCACACCCGGTGTCATTGCATGTCTGCTTTCTTTTCTGAACCACGGCTAGAGTCCACCAGTGTCATCCGATGTCTGTTCTTCCCATGAACCACACATGGATCCACCGGTGTCATTGCCTGTCTGTTCTTTTCATGGATCATAGCTAGTCATTGCATGTTTGTTACTTCCATAAACAACATATGGATCCACCTAGTGTGATTGCATGTCTGTTCCTCTAAACAAACCACATAAGGATCCAACAGTGTCATTGGATGTGTGTTCTTCTCATGAACCACACTCGGTGTCATTGCATGTCTGTTCTTTTCATGAACCATATCTAGAGTCATTGCATGTCTGTTCCTCTAAAAAAACCACATAAGGATCCCCTAGTGTCATTGCATGTCTGTTCTTTTCATCAGCCACACCCAGTGTCATTGCATGCATGTTCTTTTCATTAACCATAGCTACAGTCATTGCACGTATATTCTTTTCATGAACCACACATAACGATCCACCGATGTCATTGCATGTCTGTTCTTTTCATGAACCACACCCAGTGTCATGGCATGTGAGTTCTCCTGACAAACCACATATGGATCCACAAGTGTCATTGCATGTCTGTTGTTTTCATGAACCACAGCTAGAGTCCACCAGTGTCATTGGATGTCTGTTCTTCCCATGAACCACACATGGATCCACCAGTGTCATTGCCTATCTGTTATTTTCATGAATCACAGCTAGAGTCATTGCATGTCTGTTACTTCCATAAACCACATATGGATCCACCTAGTGTGATTGCATGTGTCTTCCTCTAAACAAACCACATAAGGATCCACCAGTGTCATTGGATGTGTGTTCTTCTCATGAACCACACCTAGTGTCATTGCATGTGTGTTCTTCTAAACAAACCACATAAGGATCCACCAGTGTCATTGCCTGTCTGTTCTTTTCATGAACCACATAAGGATCCACCAGTGTCATTGCATGTTTGTTCTTTTCATGAATCACATCTAGAGTCATTGTATGTCTTTTACTTCCATAAACCACATATGGATCCACCTAGTGTGATTGCATGTCTGTTCCTCTAAACAAACCACATAAGGATCCACCAGTGTCATTGTGTGTCTATTCTTTTCATGAACCACACCCAGTGTCATTACATGCGTGTTCTTCTAAACAAACCACATAAGGATCCACAAGTGGCATTGCATGTCTATTCTTTTCATGAACCACACCTAATGTCATTGCATGTGTGTTCTTCTAAACAAACCACATAAGTCATTGCATGTCTGTTCTTTTCATGAACCACACCCGGTGTCATTGCATGTCTGTTCTTTTCATGAACCACGGCTAGAGTCATTGCATGCCTGTTCTATTGATGAACCACACCCAATTTCACTACATGTCTGTTCTTTTCATGAACCACATAAGGATCTACCAGTGTCATCGCATGTCTGTTACTTCCATAAACCACATATGGATCCACCTAGTGTGATTGCATGTCTGTTCCTCTATACAAACCACATAAGGATCCACCAGTGTCATTGGATGTGTGTTCTTCTCATGAACCACACCCAATGTCATTGCATCTGTGTTCTTCTAAACAAACCACATAAGGATCCACAAGTGTCATTGCATGTATGTTCTTTTCATGAACCACATAAGGATCCACCAGTGTCATTGCATGTCTGTTCCTTTCATGAATCACAGCTAGAGTCATTGCATGTCTTTTACTTCCATAAACCACATATGGATCCACCTAGTGTGATTGCATGTCTGTTCCTCTAAACAAACCACATGAGGATCCACAACTGTCATTGCGTGTCTGTTCTTTTCATGAACCACACCAAGTATCATTGCATGTGTGTTCTTCTAAACAAACCACATAAGGATCGACCAGTGTCATTGCCTGTCTGTTCTTTTCATGAACCACATCCAGTGTCATTGCATGTGTGTTCTTCTAAACAAACCACATAAGTCATTGCATGTCTGTTATTTTCATGAACCACACCCGGTGTCATTGCATGTCTGTTTTCTTTTCATGAACAACGGCTAGAGTCCACCAGTGTCATTCGATGCCTGTTCTTCCCATGAACCAGACATGGATCCACCGGTGTCATTGCCTGTCTATACTTTTCATGGATCACAACTAGAGTCATTACATGTCTGTTACTTCCATAAACCACATATGGATCCACCTAGTGTGATTGCATGTCTGTTCCTCTAAACAAACCACATAAGGATCCACTAGTGTCATTGGATGTGTGTTCTTCTCATGAACCACACTCGGTGTCATTGGATGTCTGTTCTTTTCATGAACCATATCTAGAGTGATTGCATGTCTGATCCTCTAAACAAACCACATTAGGATCCACTAGTGTCATTCCATGTCTGTTCTTTTCATGATCCACACCAAGTGTCATTGCATGCGTGTTCTTTTCATTAATCGTAGCTACAGTCATTGCATGTATGTTCTTTTCATGAACCACACATAAGGATCCACCGATGTCATTGCATGTCTGTTCTTTTCATGAACCACACCCAGTGTCATTGCATGTGTGTTCTTCTAAACAAACCACATAAGGATCCACAAGTGTCATTGCATGTTTGTTCTTTTCATGAACCACATAAGGATCCACCAGTGTCATTGCATGTCTGTTCTTTTCATGAATCACAGCTAGAGTCATTGCATGTCTTTTACTTCCATAAGCCACATATGGATCCACATAGTGTGATTGCATGTGTGTTCCTCTAAACAAACCACATAAGGATCCACCGGTGTCATTGCGTGTCTAGTCTTTTCATGAACCACACCCAGTGTCATTGCATGTGTGTTCTTCTAAACAAACCACATAAGGATCGACCATTGTCATTGCCTGTCTGTTCTTTTCATGAACCACATCCAGTGTCATTGCATGTGGGTTCTTCTAAACAAACCACATAAGTCATTGCATGTCTGTTCTTTTCATGAACCACACCCGGTGTCATTGCATGTCTGTTTTCTTTTCATGAACCACGGCTAGAGTCCACCAGTGTCATTCGATGTCTGTTCTTCCCATGAACCACACATGGATCCACCAGTGTCATTGCCTGTCTGTTCTTTTCATGGATCACAGCTAGAGTCATTGCATGTTTGTTACTTCCATAAACCACATATGGATCCACCTAGTGTGATTGCATGTCTGTTCCTCTAAACAAACCACATAAGGATCCACCAGTGTCATTGCATGTGTGTTCTTGTCATGAACCACACCCAGTGTCATTGCACGTGTGTTCTTCTAAACAAACCACATAAGGATCCACGAGTGTCATTGCATGTCTGTTCCTCTAAACAAACCACTTTGTCCCGGTCCATAAGGAACCATTAGTCCCGGTTTGAGATACAAACCGGGACAAATGGGTCTGGGCCGGCGCGCGTGCTCCTGGCAGAACCTTTAGTCCCGGTTTGTATCCCAAACGGGGACTAATGGCCTGACCCTATATATATCCACCCAGCCCTCCACTCTCTCCTATTTTTTCCTATATGAGAGGTGGGTATAACTTTGTGCTAACTTTTTTTCTTCATATGCACTAGAGGTGTTCGGTGAAATACCTGTTAGAGCGATGCCACTTGAGTTCACACAAGACAAAATATGATATGAGGTGCCAGAGCGACACTTAAGGTTTCTCCTCTTTGTTTTGAAGTGTCCTAAAAGGTTAGCAACTATTTTCTCGTTTTGACCGCGCGGTACTAATTTAAGCATCGTGATTGCGTTTGATATATATGCATGGTTGTATGATGCAGATGAGCCACCCATGGATGTACGGTGACCGACGCTCTGACGCTTACAGAGAAGGCGTGCGTTCTTTTCGCCTTGTGGCCGAGGCGAACAAGCGGCGTGATGGTTTTATGTGTTGTCCATGTGTTGAATGTCGGAATGAGCAGGCTCACACTTCCTCAAGAGTCATTCAGAGCCACCTGTTTCGGTCCGGTTTCATGTCCGGCTATAATGTTTGGACCAAGCACGGAGAAAGAGGGGTTATGATGGAAGACGGCGATGAAGAAGAGAACAATGATGACAAGATCTATGTTCCCTGAATATGAGGATACTGCAGTTGAAGATAATGAAGAAGAAGGGGGTGAAGAATGGGAACCAGATGAGCCCGTTGATGATTTTTGTCGGGTCATTAGTGATGCAAGGCGAGACTGCGACACAGAAAAGGAGAGGTTGCAGTTCGAGCAGATGTTACAGGACCACAACACATTGTTGTATCCAACTTGTGAAGATGGCCAGAAGAAGCTGGGTAGCACACTGGAATTGTTGAAGTGGAAGGCAGAGACCGGTATGACTGACTCGGGATTTGAAAAGTTGCTGGTAATAATGAAGAAGCTGCTTCCAAGAAATAACCAATTGCCCTCCAGTACGTACGAAGCAAAGAAACTTGTCTGCCCTCTAGGATTAGACGTGCAGAAGATACATGCATGCCCTAATGACTGCATCCTCTACCGCGGTGAGAACTACGAGAATATGGATAAATGCCCGGTATGCACTGCATTGCGGTATAAGATCAGAAAAGATGACCCTGGTGATGTTGAGGGCGAGCCACCCAGGAAGAGGGTTCCTGCCAAGGTGATGTGGTATGCTCCTATAATACCACGGTTGAAACGTTTGTTCAGAAATAAAGAGCATGCCAAGTTGTTGCGATGGCACATGGAAGACCGTAAGAAAGATGGGATGTTGAGGCACCCTGCTGATGGTCGGCAGTGGAGAAAAATCGAGAGAGACTTCCCGGACTTTGCTGGTGACGCAAGGAAATTATGGTTTGGTCTAAGTACCAATGGCATGAATCCTTTTGGGGAGCAGAACTGCAGTCACAGCACCTGGCCCGTGACTCTATGTATCTACAACCTTCCTCCTTGGTTGTGCATGAAGCGGAAGTTCATTATGATGCCAGTGCTCATCCAAGGCCCGAAGCAACCCGGCAACGACATTGATGTGTAGCTAAGGCCATTAGTTGATGAACTTCTACAGTTGTGGGCCAAACCAGGTGTACGTGTGTGGGATGAGCACAAACAGCAGGAATTTGACCTACAAGCATTGCTGTTCGTAACCATCAATGATTGGCCTGCTCTTAGTAACATTTCAGGACAGACGAACAAAGGATACAATGCATGCATGCACTGTTTAGATGAGACTGAAAGTATATATCTGGATAAATGTAGAAAGAATGTGTACCCATACAATCGTCGTTTTCTTCCGCCCAGTCATCCCTTAAAGAAGAAAGGCAAGCATTTCAATGGCAATGCAGAAACCCGAACGAAGCCTGTCCCCCGTAGTGGTGCTGATGTATTTGGTATGGTCAAGGATTTGGATGTAATCTTTGGAAAGGGTCCTGGAGGACAACCTGTTCCGAAAGACCCCATTACCGGACATGCACCCATGTGGAAGAAGAAATCTATATTTTGGGAGCTACCCTATTGGAAAGTGCATGAGGTCCGCTCTGCAATCGACGTGATGCACCTGACAAAGAATCTTTGCGTGAATATTCTAGGCTTCCTGGGCTTGTATGGGAAGTCAAAAGATACAAGGTAGCACGGGAGGACCAGCAACATCATAAAGGATGAGACGGCAAGCATCCATGGCAGTTTCAAGGGCTTGCCAGCTACGCTCTTACCAAAGAAGAGAAGGAAATCTTTTTTGAAGTCCTTTTCAGTATCAAGGTCCCGTCTGGCTTCTCGTCAAATATAAAGGGAATAGTAAATATGAAAGAGAAAAAATTTCAAAACCTAAAGTCTCATGACTGCCATGTAATTATGACGCAATTGCTTCCGGTTGCATTGATGGGAATTCTACCAGAAAATGTTCGACTAGCCATTGTGAAGGTATGTGCATTCCTCAATGCAATTTCTCAGAAGGTAATCGATCGAGAAAGTCTATCAGGGTTACAGATTGATGTGGTCCAATGTCTGGTCAGCTTCGAGTTGTTGTTCCCACCATCCTTCTTCAATATTATGACGCACCTCCTAGTTCACCTAGTCGAAGATATTAGAATTCTCGGTCCTGTGTTTCTACACAATATGTTCCCCTTCGAGAGGTTCATGGGAGTCTTAAAGAAATATGTTCATAACCGTGCTAGGCCAGAAGGAAGCATCTCCAAGGGCTATGGAACAGAGGAGGTCATTGAGTTTTGTGTTGACTTTCTTCCTGACCTTAAGCCGATTGGTGTTCCTGAATCTCGGTATGAGGGGAGGATGACTGGAAAAGGCACACTAGGAAGGAAATCAATGGTATGTAGGGACGGGTATTCTTTCACTCAAGCACACTACACAGTTCTACACAATTCCACCGTGGTGGCTCCGTATATCGAGAAACACAAGAATATTCTACGCTCCGAAAAACCGGGGAAGCCTGAAACCTTGATTAAAGGGGAACACGAGAAGAATTTTGGCAATTGGTTGCAGACACATCTCATGAATAACACCACTGTTGGAGATGAGTTGTACTCGTTGGCCAGGTTACCATCTTCGACTATATGTACTTTCCAAGGGTACGAGATAAATGGGAATACATTTTACACGATCGCCCAAGATAAAAAGAGCACCAACCAAAACAGTGGTGTCCGCTTTGATGCAACAGATGACAATGGGCAGAAGGACACATATTATGGGTACATAGAGAAGATATGGGAACTTGACTATGGACCTACTTTTAAGGTCCCTTTGTTTCGGTACAAATGGGTCAAGCTGACAGGAGGCGGGGTACATGTAGACCAAAAGTACGGCATGACAACCGTGGATCTCAACAATCTTGCGTACATGGATGAACCATTCGTCCTAGCCAACGATGTGGCTCAGGTTTTCTATGTGAAGGACATGTCTACCAAACCGAGAAAAAGGAAAGATAAGCAAAAGAGTACAGAATACGATGAGCCAAAGCGCCACATAGTTCTTTTAGGGAAAAGAAACATCGTGGGAGTGGATGACAAGACAGACATGTCAGAAGATTACAATAAGTTTCATGAAATTCCGCCCTTCAAAGTGAAAACTGACCCAAGCATCCTGTTAAATGATGAAGATTCTCCATGGCTACGGTGCAGAAGAAAACCACAACACTAGATGTTGGTCATGTGTAATAATGTATTAAACCTTTTATTTGAGACATAAATCTATGTAATGTATTAAACCTTTTATTTGAGACATAAAGGTCCCCTTTCACGTAATACATCTTGCTCAATCAAACTAGACATTAACGACCGGGTTCTGAGCCACGGGAGGTGATAACCCAAAGAGAAGGAACCATCACAAGATAAGGAACCCACAAACACTAAGGATACATAGCACAACTGAAAATTAAGATACACAACACAACTAAAAATTAAGAAACATGCCTAATGTTGGAGTGATTCAGTCATGCTCCTGCCTAGCCCTGTAATACGCGCCACTGTAGTCGTCGTAGTCGCTGGCGCCGTCGTCGCTGTCGTCGTCGGGTCGCCGTAGTTGAACCTTGAAGGTTGGGCACGTGTGGGCTAGATTTTAGGGTACCGCAGGCGGGGGTTATTGCGGGTCGTGTTGTAGGCCATGACATTCTGGAGAGTCCGGCCGCGCCACCACAACCAACAGCCGGCCTTGTTGAAGTTCGAAGGAGGTGGGCCGTCCTCCTCGTGCCTAGCGAGCACCCTCTCACGCCGATTGATGAAGAAGGCTTCCCAAGTCGGGATGCCAGTTGGGATTCCTCCGCTTCTCTGGCGTGAGCTCGAGGTAGTAGTGGTTCGTGATGGCCATCCGGCGCTCCACACCTAGAGGGACAGGAGGGACCGGCACGCCTCTGGCGCTCAGCATCCAGTCGGTGGGGACGCGGTAGCCCGGTGGGCAGGGGTAGTTTGAGGCGCAAAGCGCCTCCGCCTCCCGGGTGGTTAGAGATACGATGGAAGCCATGGGAAGAGAATGATGAGTCTAGATGTGATATGTAAATGGAGGCCAAGCGTACATATATATACTGAAAAATGGCGGGAAGACAGAGGTGGGAACCGGTGGAAAGCGCGGGAACGCAGTGGCGCATGAAACTTTCATCCCGGGTGGGGGCTCAAACCGGGACAAAAGATGGGGGGGCCTTATCTGGGGGAGGCTTATCTGGGGGGTGGCTAACCTTTAGTACCGGCTGGTGGGTGCAACCGGGACTAAAGGTGGTTTTTGTGTCATCTAACAAAACTGTCGGTAGGATAAGAACGCGTGGGTAACGTTTAGTACCGGGTGGGGGCTCAAACCGGGACTAAAGCTGTCGGTAGGATAAGGATGCGTGGGTGGACGCACTGCTCGATGAGATAAAGCATGTAGTGCACGACGCCCTGTCGGAGGAAGAAGGAAAAGTAGAAGCGGTGCCGTGCCTATAAAAGGAGCATCGATACGCCATGGCAAGCAACTCAACAAGCCAACATATGGAGAGTTTCATCCCCATGGATGGATGAAAGGGTTGGGAAATCTCCCGTGGCGGAACTTCTCGAAGATGCCCTTGGTGCACACGCCCTATAGCATCTTCGGAAGTTCCGCCTCGGAAAATATTTTCCTGCTAGCCCGTTAAAGACTCCATCTCCGCCTCCCTGGGGTTAGAGGTATGGTGGAAGCCATGGGATAGAGTGGAGAGAGGCGGCAGATATGAGTCTAAATGTGCTATGGCAACGACCAAGCCTACATATATATAGTGAGGAATGGCGGGAAGTCAGAGGAAGGAAGCCTAAACCCTAAACCCTAAACCCTAAAGGGGCTACGATACGGAAGAGAACGGGCGGGAAAAAATGGGCTGGAAAAAATAAGGCGGGGTAGACGATCCGGGGCCCCCGGTCTAGGGTTTCGCTGGAGGAAGACCACCGGAGCATCGGAATCACATGAAAATGGCAAAATGGTTAATAGTTTGACTATTTAGAATAATTATTTTATAAAACAGAAAATTGATTTGAATCACTTATTCAAAAATATGCAAAATATAATAGTTAATGCATTTTTAAATTGAAAATGGCAAAATGGTTATTAGTTTCACTAGTTAGAATAATTATTTTATAAAATAGAAAATAGATTTGGATTACTTATTCAAATTCAAGAACTTTTCATGTTGAAATTTTTCTCAAATTCATAAGTATGCAAAAACTGTAAAATTCAAATGTTTAAAAAATATGCTAATTGAATTTTTTTTAAACAGGCGCGCCCTTGGGGTGAAAATTTTGAAAAAAGGACCTTTAGTCCTGGTCCGTGTCTTTAGTCCCGGTGCGTTACACGGGCCGGGACTAAAGGCCTCCTCCTTATTACGCGCCCCCCTTCACTCCCCCACCATCTCCACTACTCATTGTAGGGGAAAATCGCGCGCGAGCTAGGATGACAAAACGACGCTGGCAGGCTGCCCGTCCGCGCCACCGCCGTCTCACCGACGAACGCCGCCACACCACCGCCTCTCTAGCCGCTGTCATCCCCGTCGGCCAGGTAATACCGACGAGCGCAGTAGATTGGCGCGTGGCCGCGCGCGCAGCAAGGGGAGGCCGGCGGCCACGCGCGCAGCAGGGGAGGCCGGTGGCTAGCTGGCGACCACGCGCGCAGCGGGTGGAGGCCGGCGGCCGCGCGCGCAGCAGGGGAGGTTGGCAGCTGGCATCTGGCGAGAGGGCGCAGGCGCGAGCCGGCCAGGGGGAGGCGAGCCCGCCAGGTGCCGGCGGCTCCTTTTTTTTGTTGAATTGTAATATTATTTTTGTAGTGTAATAGCTAGTATATATAGTGTAATATTATTATAGTATATAGTAGTGTAATATTAGTAGTGTAATATTATAGTATATATTATAGTATATAGTAGTGTAATATATTAGTAGTGTAATATTAGTAGTGTAATATTAGTAGTGTAATATTATTATAGTATATCGTATATAGTAGTGTAATATATTAGTAGTGTAATATTAGTAGTTTAATATATTAGTAGTGTAGTATTAGTAGTGTATATAGGAAATATTTGTATATAGGAAATATTTGTATATAGAAAATATTTGTATATAGGAATTATTTGTATATAGAAAATATTTGTATATAGGACTTAGGGTTAGGGTGGTGGTGCTTGTGGGCCACCGGACTTAGGGTTAGAGTGGTAGTGCTCGCGGGCCCCCGGACTTAGGGTTAGGGTGGTAGTACTTGTGGGCAGCCAGACTTAGGGTTAGGGTGGTGGTGCTCGCGGGCCACCAGACTTATGGTTAGGGTGGTAGTGCTCACGGGCCCCCGAACTTAGTGTTAATGTGGTAGTGCTCGCGGGCCCCCGGACTTAGGGTTAGGGTTAGGGCATCACTAGAATTTTGCTATTGTTTAGTATTATTGTAGCAAATTGCGTGTTCATATTATTGTTTAGTATAATTTTATGTAGCAATATTGAATGAAAAATGTTATTGTGTGCATTTTGTAGAAAACTATGGATCCAATCCAGAGAGACCTAGCACAGGAAGAAATTCTCGAGGATATGATCAATGACACCCCCCATGTTGATCCACCCGAATCTCCGTCGATTTATCTGAACCCCTTCGGTGAGGGAGAGGAGGTCAACCGAAATGATCAAGGAGAAGCCGACGGCTCCGGTGGTGGAGAAGCTGACGGCTCTGGTGGTGGAGAAGCCAACGGCGAGGTATATATATGAAGTCTGGTGATCAGTAGATGCATTAACTGAGTTGTATATATATATAAATTGATGAATATTTCTTCTCTTAGTCCTCCACATCGAGCAAAAAATATTCCAAACGAGGCCCGACCAAAAAGTTGGACGCATCTACGCGTTATACAATTACGCGGGTATCACCACGGGGTGAACCGGTGGAACCCGAAAAGGCTAAAACTGTATTTAAAAAACAATGTGGAGTTATGGTTAGGGATCGCATCCCGATCACCGTTCGAGAGTGGAATAAGACCAAAGGGGCGAAAGAGGGTGAGTATGTCGCCGACAGGTGCAAAGAGGGTCTTTGGAATGACCTCATGACACATTTCACCCTGCCAATATGTGAGGATGATGCCGACACAGCTGCATTGAGGAAGAAAGTCAAGCAATGGACTCTTACGAAGATGGCCGAACTATTCAAGAACTGGAAGAAAGCATTATGGCAAAAGTATCAGAAGACGAAGAAGACTCCTAAATTTGAATGCTATCTAACGAAGCAGCAGGCTAACTGGGATGCATTTGTGAAGTACAAGGAGTCACAACCTGCTATGGAAATGTCGGAAAAAAACAAGAAAAATGCCGCGATGAAGAAATATCACCATCACCTGGGGCCAGGGGCTACGCGGCTGCCATGCCAAAGTAGGATGCTAAAGAGAATGAGCTGCTTGCTAAAGGGATCACTCCAGAACCAACACGCGAAGAATGGGATCTGAGGGCAAGGAATTGGTTCCTTGGGCATGGGAGTGAGTATGACGAAAGTACATGGGACCTTATTTGCAGTGACGGGATTAGGATACCCCGGGATACATGGCAGAAAGTGGTGAAGGAGATGAAAGCGGGGAAAACAAAGTTCCGTCCCGATAGAGAGAAAGACTTGCTGACAAAGGTCCTCGGGAATGACGAACACGGAGGACGTGTACGAGGCCTTGGCCCTAGTTATACGTGGGAGATGGGGTTTCCCAAAGACAGAGATACTTATAGGAGTCGAGAGAGAGCAAAGAGGCGACGGCAGGAGGAGGAGGGAGACAAGTTCACCGAGTTGCTAGGAACACTTCGAATGCATCAGCAACAGATTGACGAACTTCGAGGAGCAGCGCGCCTGCAAGATCCTGTACTCGATATTACCACCGTCCCATCTCAGCGGAGAAGCAGCGTGGCTGAATCGGAGGTCCCTTCTGACGATGCACGTATGGTAGATGGCGGTCCCGGCTACCCCCGTGGATGGAATCAAGGAGCAGGCATCTTGTGAGCTTCATCAGAAGGTGAAGAACCTATCCATCAAGGTGGCGGTCGGATGTGCTTTACCTTGTCCACCTGGCGCACGCTGGCATGGCCGTGAGATTCCAGCTGGCTATGCTAAAGTTGCTGTGGATGAAATCGCAATGGGGTGGGACTCAATGGAGCTTCACATCCCTGGACCTGAAGGTGAGAGGACACTCGGAGAAGTACTGGGTGGTATCATTCTATGGGACAAGAACAACATCAAGCTTTCAGGCTGGACGCCAAAGCCAACACCGCCTCCGAGTGGTCGCATGTCACCTTCACCTCCATCACCTCCAAGAAGCCCACCCCATGACTACGACCACCACAGCTTGAGTCCATCTCGATCTCCGCCGCAGCCTCCGATTAGTACTAAACGACGTAGGAGCCCAAAACAACAAATGTCGCCCCTCCCAAGAGTACCTCATAAGAATCTTCCTATCAGACCTTATGATCGTACTGACGAGGAAACCGACATGATCGTACAGGCCGAATGTGTTGCGTAGCTTCAAAAGAAGAAACCCGAGCCCACCCCAGTATACACCGAGAAGCAAAAAGCGTATGCACTTTCTTTTCTGAACACAAAATCGCAATATGACTTGCACCATTAGCCAGATGACTATCGACGCACACTTCAGAAGGAAGAGAAGAAGAGCAAATCAAGTAGAAGTGCAAGCGGGAGCAAATCATCAAGTCAAAGTGCAACCGGGAAAAGAAAGGACGTCCCCCAGCTCGGGGAATAGGCCAAAAAATCGACCCCACCCCTCAAGGTGGTATCCCATGACATTCCCCAGCAGAATATGGAAAAAGCTGCGAAGCTTGCGGCCTCTATGAATGTGACTGTTGAGGAATTTCTAGGTTCCCAGGACAACAGTTACCCAAGGCTCAGGTAGTCCCTACGTATGTCCCAGGGAAGCCTCTGGTCAGCTTTGAGCAGTTCCAACAACTGCCAACACAAATGCGGAGTTTACATAAATGGTACTTGAAAGCCGTAAAGCAGGAGAGAATAATGATCGTGGCGAAAGTCCCACATGACTACTACTTCCGAAAAGAAGAGGTCCATGTTGAGTTTCCAGAACTCTTCCAGTTATACATTTTTGACGCCCTCGACAAAAGTATCATGAGTTGCTATTGTCTATAAGTTGTTGAATTCATTGTCTATATATAAGTTGTTCATTTTTTCAGTTGTTCAGTTCATTGCATGTAATTATCCTAATTATATCCTTTTGTACTCTATTATTATGCAGAATGAAGATCATGGAATGTAAAAGAAGGTCAATCTTCAGTGTTGGGTTCATTGACCCAGATAAAATACATTGTCAGACGCTAAAGGATAAACCCGAGGACACACAGGAAAACCTTCTAAGGTTTCTAACGGAGCAAAATTTCTTTGACCACATACTGTTTCCTTACAATTTCGCGTGAGGGTCTTACTCTATTATACACATTCTCTTTTGCTTACTCGATGTTAAGTGTAATTGATGAGTTACTGATGTATATATAAACGTGTACAGTTTCCACTGGATTCTCATGGACATTCAACTTGATAAGGGAAGAGTTGAAGTCATGGACCCATTAAAGAGACCCCTGGAAATGTTTAGGGACATGCAGGACATGCTCTAGAGGTAATTTTCGCGCTACATCGGTCTCTTTCGTTGATTTCCTAAGATATCACGTAATAAATAACTCATTCATTTTATTTATCGGGTAGGGTTTGGAACCAGTTCAAGAGTGCGGTTACGGGTGACTTTAGTGAGAAGCTGACGTTTAAGCCGGGCTCGGTAAGTAGTACGCGCATCTCTTACTTCTAGTTTCAATACAATTATGATGCTGGATTATTATTTTGATTGAATCCTATTCTCGTAAAGTGCGCGAGGCAGCCACCGAAGACGAATCGATGTGGATTCTACGTTTGCGAGTTCATTCGCACGTTTACCAGTGAGCTGAATGATTATAGAGTCGATGTAAGCAATACATTCATAACATTATTTTTATTACCGTCACTTTTTGTTATCATGATTGATATTCATATTGATCTCATTTTCTTATATAGTTCGAGAAAATGCAGGATCATCTCCTACCACAGCAACACGTAGTAGCAATTGCTGAAGAACTGGAGGATTCTTGATGAACGAGATGATAGATGACGCCGGAGAATTTAGTGTGAATAGGCGCCGATGATCCCCGACCGTGTAATTGAATAGACCGGCTCTAGTCCCGATAATTGTGATCTCCATGTGTAACTATCATGTATATATTTGTATGCTCGATCTTAAGAGAAGTTATCTTATGTATGCACGAACATGTACGGTATGTGGTAGCGTAGAAAACTATTTTGAAATGAAAAAGGATACAAATTGAATTCTCTGCCGCGGTAGAGAAAGTGCCTAAAATTCTACCGTGGCAGAGAACCATTTGTCCCGGTTCGTAAAACGAACCGGGACTAATGGGGGGCACCCAGCGCCCGCAGAGACAGCCACGTGGATGCCCATTGGTCCCGGCTGGTAAGAGGGCCGGGACTACTGGGTGGGCCTTTAGTCCCGTCCCTCCAGTCCCGATTACCAGGACCGGGACTAAAGCCCCTTACGGGCCGGGACTGGAGGCCCGTTTTCCACTAG